>JADLZK010010200.1:0-42147 GCA_015847255.1 Hyparrhenia diplandra | reverse complement strand
TGGTGTGTAAGGGGATATTCCATCTATAAGGAACACCCTTATTAGGAAAAATAAATAGGATATGCTTGTAAAAGGTATTCCAATCTATAAGGAAACCTTTTAGAGATTGCTTCTGATACAAGTCCACTAGCCTATAAAAGTAAAGGGTCTGTAATTTTTTTCAGGGCAACAAGCAATAAAGAAATTTTATCCCAACTCCTCTCCTCTCCCCCGCGTGCGCCCTCTCCCCCACACGCCGCTGCCGCGTTTGTTGGTTTATGCAAGTAATGCCAAGTTTGTTAGTTCTTCGGTTAAGGAACTAAACCTTTGCTACTAAATTACCATGTTGCCTTCTGAATATCAGCAATCTGCAATGATACTACTTTGTATCTGAGCATTACCTCGTTGTAATCAACAATGGCTACACCAATGGCCATACACGGCAACGCCGTGAAGATTTCTAGTAATCTAACTAAATGATCTTAGGTTAACAACAATGAGGAATTTTATTTCTTACCAGTATTTTTCATTTTATTTTTGACTTGATGCAGCGAGAGCAACTAATCCCTCATGCATGTAGCTTCCACAATCGATAGCTACATGAAAAAAAAAAAATACAAAGTCTCAATTGAAGTGGCACGGGAACAGATACACAAACTGAAAGAGGACTCGTGGAAAGATCTAAATAGCGAGTGGCTAAATCCCAGCAACGTGTATCCAAAGCAACTATTAGACAGGATATTCAACTTGGCAAGGACGATGGAATTCATGTCCAACCAAGAGGACAATTTCACGAACTGCCACAACCTCAAGGATACAATTCATTCCTCGTTGGTAGAGTCATTTACTATCCACAATTAATTTTGGAAACAGATTTATAGTGTCCGATTAACTACGTAATGTGGTGTGATCTCATCCTTACATGTGTGAGTGTGTCAATGTGTGTTTTTTTTTTTTTGCATGCATAGTGTCAATGTCTGAAAACGTATCATGCATCGATTTTTCTTTCCACACTAGATTTTACTATGTTGTTGTATCGTGTCGTGTATCCTTTCCTTTGGACTTTTTATGTCCTACTCATACCTGGCCTATTTTTATGTCCTTTCCTTTAGCCTTTTGATGTCCTTTCAAACATGTAAAAACTAAGAAGCAAGCGGAGCTACTTCAAAATAGATTTCGAGGCTCTTTAGCGGTTCGTGTGCGTGTAGCACGCATGCATTCACAGCCAAGTCCACCGTAGCATGACATGGAAGTTTGTGCACGCGTGGCACACGTGCATCCACAGTCAAGTCCACACCGTAGCATGACTTGGTGGTTCATGTGCGTGTGGCACACGTGCATGCACAGTTTAGTCCACATCATAGCATGACTTGACGGTTCATGCGTGTGGCACATGTACTTGCACAGTCAAATCCACGGGTAGCATGACTATCCTAAATCAATCCTCATCCCGATCCCATACAAAAACCTGCTTAGAGTGGCTAGCTATAGCTAGCTACTAATACAATAGCTCTATAAATACTCTATGTACCCGTGCTTATTAGCCAACGGTACAAGCATAGGGTCATCAAGGAATTCATCGTCAACTCAAGTACTCGGCATTTTAAGTACCATTATGTAAGTAATAATTACTTACCACCTTATTTATATAGCTCGTTTATTTATTTCGAATGACGACCATCTACCACCAGAGCTAAGGTACGTATGGCGGCGATGAGCACCTCGATGGAAGCGGAGGTTAGAGGCGTCAAGCATTCATGGCCAGAGGGTGGTCGGACTGAGCGTGGAGGAGGCCAAGAAGGTGATCCTCAAAGACAAGCCCGATGCCGACGCATATTACCGTGCTGCCCGCCGGCTCGCCGGTGACCTATGATTACCGTCCCAACCGCGTCCGCATCTTCGTCGATACCGTCGCCGAGACGCCCCATATCGGCTAGCCGATGCTGCATACCCCGCATATGTATGACAAGACGACGATCAAATAATGCAGCTTTTCTGGATGGATCTAGATGTGGCTTTTTAATAATAATAATTAAATCAAATAAGCAAGGGCAAATAATGCACCTTTTCTGTATGGATCCAGATGTGTTTTTTTTAATAATAATTAATTAAAATAAGCAAGGGCACTGACGTACAGTGCTCCGACCATATCGTGGTGTGTCGGTTTTCGAACTGCAGTGAGCAATAATCAGCAGTATTTCCTTTTGGTGAATCAGCAATAATTTTTTTTTTGGTGGAGTGATCTATCTGAAACATGGAAAAAAATAGCCCGCTATTTTTGCCGCTATAGCCCAAAATATCTTGAAAAAATTGTGCCGCTATTTGCGTTCATGCACAATTTTGCCGCTATTTTGCCGCTAAAGTCCGCTAATTACGGTTTATAAAACGCTAAATGCCTTGGCCTTAGCTCGCTATTTAAAACATGGATCTGAAATCATGTTGGTTATAGGCTTTTGTATCAGAGGTATTATGCTATTTTTTTTCCCAAAGGAGAACGGTTCTGGTGAGCTGATTCTCAGAATATGGTTACACCAGCCATCTTGCTAGATCATACCGGTTTTCCCACAATTGCTATATGCTCTTGAAATCAGAGGTTTCCAAGTTATCACCATACTCTCCATCAGCGCGCCAGTCTCTGAAATAGCTTTCACACGTACAACTGCAAATCATCTTATACAAGACTTCTCGAAACTTTGTTGGGATTTCCAGGACTCCAACCTGTCACTACTACGTAATCGCCAACCATAGTGGTAGTGATGTGGGGTTCAAACACTACCGGTCAAAAAAGACCGGCGGTGATTCGAGGAGAGACTGCCAGTTTAATATCGAACCGGTAGTGCACTATCACTGAACACACTGTGCGGTGTACCACGGACCGGCAATATTTTTTTATCCAAGCAATGCCGTTTCGAAGTCAGCCCGACGAGTTGATATTGAGAGCACCGCCGGGCTTTAACGAACCGACAGAACTGAGGGGATAACACTATCGGGTTAGATTGAGCCGACAGTATATCGAAGACCTAACAATGTCGGTTTACTTTAGACCCGTCGCTGAACTTTTACGTGAACACTGTCGGGCTAATTTCAACCCGGCAGCGTTATTAGAGTGGAGACTATCGGTTGATTAATGCAGCCGACGGTGATGTTTCTGTCATAGATTACGGTATATAATTCAAACCGACAAGTGTTTGGTGTAGTTACACTACCGATTTATTTCTCATTCACTGTCGGGCCATGCCACCCGGTGTTTTTTTTTTTTAAATTTTTTAAAAAATTGAATTTATTTGTGGAAATCAGCTATTTTTAAACCCATAAAAAGCATCATATATATATATATATATATATATATATATATATATATATATATATATATATATATATATATATATATATATATATATATATACATTAAAAATCAGCAAAACATTACATGGTTCAAAGGTTACATAACACTAACTCCACTAGGACACCAACTTCCAAATAAGAAAAACAATGACAATAGCCATAACTGAAATCAAGACATCTTTCATAGGCCAAGTCGCAATTCTTCTAATCTTCATATCTATGGAGAGAGGCTTCTCATCAATCTCTAGAGCTGGTTGATAGTCAAAGTTTTCACCATAGTAGGCCCTAAAATCTTCAGCTTCTGTCTTCTTTTTTGTAACAATTACCAGGGTATAGCACATATAATCTCTCTTTGTCTCGACTACTACAGAAAAACTATTTAACTACATGCTCTGTTTTTAAAGTGCAGAGCTCTGGCTACTTTGTACGTTTTAATGGAATCAAACTTTCAGATGTCTCAGTCGCGTGCCTAAACTGTAAGGTAACTTCAACCGGAAAGAAAAGAAGTTCAATCCCAAGTTTGTAGAGACAGAGTCCTATATTTAACTTTCAAATATATGCACAGTCGTGTTTGCATGTCTCTTATCAATGATATGGTGAATAAACTATACATATGACATGCCCATTCATGTAGCCGTACCACAGGTACCTAGAACGTACGACTAGTAGCATATAAGCCTGCCATGTGTTCAACTGAAAGTTCAAAAGATAGATTGCACGTTAAGCTTGCGTGGCTTCTGACTAATTGTCAACACACACGATTGCTTGTGTGGATTGGGGATCTCTACGTTAAGACTTTCATAGGAAATCAGAACAGGTTATCCGATCGGTTATTCATCTCCATCGATATCCTGCAGGCTGCAGCAGCTCTATAAATACCTCACCGGTGCATACTCTCTTCATATAACCAGCTAGCAGCAGTCCAAGAAGCACAATAACAAGCAACATATTTGCCCGTGAGTGTTCCTGCTGCCTTTCTATACCTTGGTGTGCGTTTTTGTGTAATAATTTGGTAGCAGACTGTTTCCTTTTTTGCATCATCATCATCGTTAAACTGATTTGCAGTTATTACGTTCACGACCCACGACGACCATGAGCTCCACGACGGCGGCGGTGACGACGGCACCAGGGAGCGGCGGCCTCAAGACGTCATGGCCAGAGGTGGTTGGGCTCTGCGTGGAGGAAGCCAAGAAGGTGATCCTCAAGGACAAGCCTGACGCCGACATCGTCGTGCTGCCCGTCGGCACGATTGTGACCGAGGATTTTGTGCCCAACCGCGTGCGCATCTTCGTCGACATCGTCGCTGAGACGCCCCGCGTCGGCTGATAAGATCGAGAGGCTTGGCTTCAGTATATATCAGCTCCATCCTTGCTGTAGAAAAATAAAATGAATAATGTAACTCGGACATGCTGGCACATGTATACATGTCCCTGTACCTGCCGAATAATGGAAGTATGTACTTCTTTCTTTATTACTGTACAAATTATTACTATGAAGGTGTTTGGTTTCCCTGCTAAAGTTTAGCACACCTACTTATGCGAGATGATAATTTTTTAAGCCTAATTAGTTCATAATTTGACAAGGTGGTGTTACAGTAAACATGTGCTAATGACGGATTGAATATATACTTAGTTAATTCGTCTCGTGGAGTACTAAGAAATTATATTTTTTTTTAATATCCGAACACCCAATGCAACACAACCTCACGTGACATTCGAGGTGACATTGCTAGAAATTGGCTGCATCCAAACACCTAAATAATGGTACTGTTCTTATATAAACATATATGTGTGCCCATCCTTCATCCTTGCCCGAGTGGTTGTCTTCAAGGTTGCCTTCAAAACAGTAAAATGAAACCCTCCATTGAGAGGGTCTGTTTCATTTGTCATCCTAAATCTGCAAAAACAAATCGGCTGTGTTTAGATGGATGAAGTTTGGGGAAAAAAATATCACATCGCACACTGTAGTATTTTTCGTTTGTTTGTGGTAATTGTTGTCCTATCATGACCTAACTAAGCAAAGAGATTCATCTCGTAGTGTACATCAAAACTATGTAATTAGTTTTTTTTTTACCTATATTTAGTGCTCCATACATACGAAGCAAAAGATTTGATGTGATAGATGACTAGTGAATTTTGGAGCGAGAAATGAGGGAACTAAACACAGCCCTAGGGTATATTTACCTATATTTTATATTTACTTATATTTACCTATATTTAGTGCTCCATACAGCTATGTTTAGTTCCCTCATTTCTCGCTCTAAAATTTATTATTTATCTATCACATCAAAAACAGGGAAATAAAACCCACCACTGAGCCTAGCCTCAGGCAGCCTGGTCTCCTCGGCATCTGATCTTACGCTCTGCCTTTTGCATTTCGTAGCAGCTGCAGCATGTGTCTTTGCCTTAATAATCTTTTAGCTGCTCATCTTTTGATTGTGTCTTCATCAAGCTACAGTGAATCAAATATTCCATGTGTATTGAGCTAGTATTAAATGGAGTAGTTAAATTACGTTGGATGGGTGCTTCCTATTAGCTTGCTTTTTGCTTCCGTGAAATTCCACTTGCTCTATCTGTTGCGTCGGAGTACAGCCCTCTGTTCTGATTCGTTGCCGTCAGAAGTGCAAGTTCATGCAGTGACCGTGAAAGCTTGTTTATGATTTGATTTTCCAAACCTTGAGTGAAAGCAACAAATGCAGAGGTTGTTTGTGTTTTGATTTTCCAAATCCTGAATTGTCATTTTCAAGCTACAGGGACCATAGTGTTGTGCCGTGCGTGCTCTCTCTTCTCAGTTCGCTTTGCAGGTCTGTGCTTCTTGTCAAATTTGCCAGCAGCAGATACTCTGTCTGTTTGTGTAGCAGTGCATGCGCATCAACGATCAACCTGCCTGCTGCCTCTCTCGGTTTTTACTCGTGTTGAATTGTCAATCGTATTTCCAGTCCCTATATAGCGTTCAATTATTGTCCATAGTGTAAGTAAGCGGCTTCATAGCCATCTTTAGTGGCACAATGCTCAGCCGCGAATGGCAAAGGCCACTGATAAAGATGAATACCACTGGCGGTCATATAACTGCCAGTGTTAATACCGTTTGTCTATCGGTAGCTTATACAACCGACTTGTAGAAACCTTTATTAGCGGCGATTTTCCTAGATACCCACCGGTACTACGCAAAAAAAATTTGTCGGTCACTTGGGTCGTGGACATTACGGTATTTCGTTTTTGTGTTTGGCGGTAAAGTATTTTGTTCAATTATTGTTTTTGCGTTTTATTCCTTTTGACAATGGTTGAATATTTTGAAAGATTTTCCTTTCTTGCGATCAGATTTCGAAAGAAAATTGATTCTCCTATTTAACCTCTCTGGTCGCTGATTTCGGTCTTTAATTATATATATCTACTGTAAGTGCGGACCTTTGGGCTCTGAATACTTTGTAAATTTTTAATGGCATCAAAGTCTCAGATGTCTCAATCGGCTAAACTGTAAAGGCAACGTTGAACTGGAAAGAAAGAACTTCTCAATCACTTACAGATAATAGAGACAAAGTCGTTTTTAAAACTTTGAAATCTGCACGGTCGTGTTGACAAGAGGATTGGAAATTCGTTCCCGCGATGCGCGATACACGCATTCGGCTTTGACAAGTACGTGTCCTTCATCTTCCACGATCGATATTCCTTACAGATAATGTTGTTCAATTACATCGCTGGATTATCCTGTTTGCATGTCCAATACGTTAGTTAATATAAGAAGCCAACTTCGATTCTGTGCTGCATCTTGGTGTGTGGTGTCTCTATCAGTGATGTGAATAAACTATACATGATGCATTGGCTTACCACAGGTAGCTAGAACGTACCACTAGTACAAGCATATATACGAGCCATGCTTGTGTTCAGTACAAGATCACAAGATAGATTTCACGTGAAGCTTGCGTGGCTTCTGACTAATTGTCAACACACGATTGCTTGTGTGGATTGGGATCTCTACGTTCAGACTTTCAGAGGAAATCAAAACAGGTCATCCCATCGGTTATTCATCTCCATCGATATCCTGCAGGCCGCAGCAGCTCTATAAATACCTCACCGGTGCATACTCTCTTCATATAACCAGCAGCAGTCGAAGAAGCACTATAATAAGCAACATCTTTGCCCGTGAGTGTGCCTGCTGCCTTTCTATACTATCCTTCTTCTTCTTCTTTTTTGGCAATAATTTAGTAGTAACGTCTGCCTTTTTTTTTTTTTTTTTTTTTGAATGATTGGCAGTTCAATTTGCGACCCACGACGACGACGACCATGAGCTCCACGGCGGAGGTGACGATAGCACCAGGGAGCGGCGGCCTCAAGACGTCGTGGCCGGAGGTGGTCGGGCTCAGCATTGAGGAAGCCAAGAAGGTGATCCTCAGGGACAAGCCCGACGCTGACATCGTCGTGCTGCCCCTCGGCACGCCGGTGACCGGTGATTATGTCCCCAACCGCGTGCGCATCTTCGTCGACACCGTCGCCGAGACGCCCCGCGTTGGCTGATAACGTACATCGAGGCTACCTGGCTGCTGGCGGCTATAGCTAGCATCAGTATCAATTCCATGCATCCTTGCTCTATAAATAAAATGTAATAAAAATGCATGAATAATGTAACTCGGACATGCCCTGTGTATTCTATCATGTCCCTCGCTCTATATACCTGCCAATAATGGACCTATATATGTACGTACTTGCTTGTTTGTTTCATTTCTATACAAATCAATCTAAATAAAATAAAATAAATGGTATTGTTTTTGCATAAACAAATTTTTTTAGATAAAGGATAGAAACTATCCGGCTTCATCTACCCATGGGTAGAATCAGGCCAAAATATTTGCAATAAGAGAAATAAAAAGAAGGAAATTGACGCGAAAAATTACATCCCAGCAATGGGCTCAAGTAGTCCTACACGACAAACAAATTTATTCATGATGTCAACTCCTCTAGAATATGATCACTAACGTGACAAAACCGTCAAAACACGTTTGTCGGACCTTAAAAAAAGGAATGTGTGTGTCATATGGAAACGTATGTCCATCCTCGCACGGGTGAGAAGATATATGAACAAATGGACCAGGAGGCCGTATCCAGGCCCAGGAGGGGAGCAAGACCCAAGGCCAACAACGTGAGATTGGCTGGCCTAGAGTGGTCGTGTGACTATTTGTTTTTAGGGCCTCAATCAAGACATGGCAAATAGTCCAGCAGTGCCTTGTCTAGTTCTTCGTAAGTGTTTATAAGGATAGGGTTTGTGTAAGTGTATTTATAGGGGAAAGTGTGCGTTCGTGTGAGTGTTGCGTTGTACTGTGTACTTAAAACAAAATTATTGATTTGATGAAGGTTGAAGGACAATTTGTAAGAGCATCATTGTATCCGATGGTCTGATTTTCCGAGGCTTCTTTACTTCGACAACCACATCATCAAAAACACTTACTCCTCCGTCTCTTTTTTGTGGTCGCCAGGAACCGGGAATGAGAGAGGGGTACAGTTTTTGAACGACAAGAATTAAGCGGAACAAAGTGTGGTAGCTTAACTCTAATGGAACTCTCATTGAAAATGGCCTAACCAAATAATTTATATTTGATTAAATTAATTAAGCATGAGCAATAATACACGGAGTATGTAGCCAATAAAAATGAGCTTAAACCGATACTAGTACTAGCGATACTTGTGTCGACGAGAGGATAAGAATACATGTTGTGAAGAAGGCGTGGTGGCTGGAGGTTTTTGGCACTGCTCAATAACAGTGCCAGCTACAGGTACTGCTGACTACCCGTATGTGGCTACAAGCAATAATATCACTTGGCTGCAACCGAGATGTTTCTGCAGCGTTGCTATCCTTTTTTTTTTCTGGCTGTTGTTGGGGCCAATCCGGGGCCACCTTGTTTGCCTCGTGCGTAAATACATTGTTGAGCGGTGGAGCTGCTACGATTTCTGGGCACCATCCATCAACATTTTTTTTTGGTTGCAAATGAACACACACATATCTTGCCTGCAGCTAACACAGCTCTCTATAAATACCTCACGGTGCATACTCAGCAGGCATCAGCAGCAGTACAAATTAAGAAGCACGATAACAAGCAACAGTTGCCCGTGAGTGTGTCTTTGTATAAGTTTCTTGCAACGATATAAAAGTAGTAGTTTGTAAATTACCTTTCAGATCTCAGTCCAAAGCATCATCGCTCGACTGTTCAATTCGCAGTTCCCGCCGACCGACGACGAGTGACGACCACCATGAGCTCCACGGCTACGACGGCGGCGGGCGGCGCCAAGACATCGTGGCCGGAGGTGGTCGGGCTCAGCGTGGAGGAAGCCAAGAAGGTGATCCTCAAGGACAAGCCTGACGCCGACATCGTCGTGCTGCCCGTCGGCTCCATTGTGACCGCGGATTATCGCACTGACCGCGTCCGCATCTTCGTCGACACCGTCGCCCAGACGCCCCATGTCGGCTGAGAAGAGGCTTTGGGTTCCTTTCTTGCTCCATAACTGAATATTCTATTAAATTGAATAAACTCGGACATGGTGCCGAATAATATGGATGTGTAACGTGTCTCTAAATAAGGTTGAATATATACATGATCTCTAAAGGATCTCTAAATAATGGCTTCGTTTCTTGCATAAATAAGTGTATACAAAATGTGGCCCATCCTTGCACGAATGAATATATGATCTCTAAAAGTTCTAAATAAAGACTATGCGCAGAGCAAGTGTTTTCAGGATGGTGTATCAACTTGATGTAGTTGGTGATTGTCAGCAACCAACAAGTATTACTTAACGATTACTGAAGTCGAGCTGTTTTAGGAAAATGTTTTGTAAAAACAGCTTCACTAACATATTAATTATAGATGGCTGAGAAAAAGAATAAGAGAAATTCAACTCTTTCCATTTCTATATGGGAGCGTAAAAAAAATAACTTCATCCATGAAACTATTGGTGAAGCTGTGTCAAATAACAGCTAAAAGTAGCACACGATGAATGCTGGAAGGTTCTAGATGATACAACGAAACACACATGTACACAGAAAGGAGAACAAGCAGAAGAAGAAAGAGATAGATAGATCGAGCATAACAAAACTAAGCAATTAAGCTCCTTGAGCATAACAATTCTGGTCACTCAGAAACCCACAGCGCTGCTGCTCACTTTTCCTCATGTACAAAAATTGCTAGTTCTGTGTATAGATGTCCAAACGGCCGGCCGGTACCGCTTCGTGGCACGCCGGGCTGGGCCGGGCTGGCCCGCCATCGCCACCGGGCTCCGGGCTGTGCAGGCCGCGGTGCTACCTACAGGCTCGGGCGCGCCCTCGGCCCATGGCCCGTTCCGTGGGCCATTTTGCTGGCCCATGGGCCACTCGGGCCAGCGGGCCCCGGGCCGGCCCTAACGGAGTCGTAAAAAACTAACTAACGGCTGCTGCTCCCACCGCCCATGGCCGCTGCTCCCATGGCCGCCGCCGCCGCTGCCGTCGCCGTCAGCGCCGCCGCCGCCATGAGCCGCCGCCCCGCGTAGCGCCGCCGCCGCCTGCTCGAACAGGCCCGACTTCGAACAGGGGAGAGGATAAGGTTGGTCCAGATGAGCCTATGAGAGGCTTTTTTTATTTAGTGTAGAAGGAGATTGGGGTGGGGATGTAAACATCACTTCCGGTATCGTCTGTTAACAGGTCGGGCCACCACCGGGCCAGCCCGGCCGGCGACACCGTGCCACGGGCGAGGCAAATGCCCATGGCCCGCCCGCCACCGGGCCGAACGCCCGGCCACGGGCGCGCCGCCAGAGAAATTCCAGCATAACGGACGGGCCAGCCAGTGTACCGGGCTATTTTGCCGGGCCTCGGACCGGGCAGCGGGTCACGGGCCAAATGGCCATCTTTAGTTCTGTGGGCCAAATTAAGGAAGCCCAGTGGCCAGTGCATCTCTATGGCGTGTTTATTTAACGGCCCAAATGGCAACCCATGACCATGAGCAGATCCATGACAGTGCTATTGAAAGTTAATAGAAACTTCTTCAGATTATGGAAGAAAAATTTTGCCAGCGTGCCACAAGCATATAGAGAGCATTTGGGGTCAATTAAAAAGACAGTTTAAGTGATCGGTCGAGTCGATAGATCCTCCACTTTCCAATCGCGATCGGTAACTTATTGGTTTCTCCATATTCAGGTTATCTCTGAACAATCTATCTCTAGGGGACTTAGGAATAGATCTTGTAATAATCTAGCAGGAGCAGCTACATGTGTAGCTAAAAAGGAAAAAAAGAAAACTATATGTATAGCTAATAAAGATCGATGAGCTGATCAGCTAGTTACGTTGTCGACGAGAGCAGAAGAATATACGAGAAAAACGTGTGGAGGGACCGTTGACTACTGAATGTCTCTGAAGCTCTGGCTTTGATTGGAAAAACCATGGATGCATGCAAGTTTGTGTAACGTTGCTATCTTTTTTTTCTTTTCTTGCTGGATGCCGGGGCCACCTCTCGTGTGACTCGTGCACCAGTATATGCATGCATTATTGTTGAGCGGTGGAGCACAGCTACGATTGTTTTTGTTTAAGTTATAGCATCGTCCTGCCTGTACGCTGCAGCAGCTCTATAAATACTGCACCAGTGCATACTCGCTTCACCAGCAGCACAAGAAAGAGGCACAATAACAAGCCACACACTTGTCCGTAAGTGTGCCTTCCCCCTTTTCGTAAATCTTATTACGCTTTTGGCTATTTGTAATACAGATATAGTAGCTATACATCATCAGTAGTTTGTTAATTTCCAGAGCATCGTCAATACCGTCATCAATTGATTTGCAGTTTGAATTCGGGACCGACAACAACCGACGAACATGAGCTCCACGGCGACGGAGGCACCGGAGTGCGGCGGCGGCGCCACCAATAAGACGTCGTGGCCGGAGGTGGTCGGGAAGAGCGTGGAGGAAGCCAAGAAGGTGATCCTCAAGGACAAGCCTGACGCCGACGTCGTCGTCTTGCCCGTCGGCTCGCCGGTGACCTATGATTACCGCACCAACCGCGTTCGCGTCTTCGTGGACACCGTCGCCGAGGCGCCCCACGTCGGCTGATAAGCTCGCCGCTGCTTCTGCTGCTTGCATGCCCAGCAGCTTGCTTCGCTCCTCGCTCCAGAACTTGAATAAAAAGCGACGAATAAACGCGGGCATGCCATGTATATATGCATGTCGTGTGTGTACCCTGCAGTGTTGTCACTTAATAAAAATGGCATCGTTCTTGCATGCGTAAATCAATGTGTCAAAATGTCGTCCATCCTTGCACGAATGAATATATGATGAAAGTGGGATCAATTGTTTTCAGTTTTTTTTTCATTTAAAACGTGTGATCTCATCTAGAGTTCAAACAATACTGTAAAATCACGCTATATCTTGATTCTGTCAACTCCCTTTTTATGCCATCTTTTATAAATTTTCATATTGATCAATCAAAATAGAAGAATAAGTGACCATGGCCGTCCCGTACGGAAAAATAAGAGGCCTACTAGCTTAGAAAAAAAATAGGACAAAATCTACGATATGATGTAGCAGGTAGTATATTCTTGTTGAGATTGGATCCATTCCTCTATTTTTTTTTTTTCTTACGCTTTTGCGAACCCGATTCAAAATTTTTTAGAACAATATGCAGAAGACATGGCTAGATGAAAAGATCAAAAGAACAAAATTTAGAGATCGACCTACTACGTTGTGATGTGTGTGACTTGAAAACAAATGAAAGATTGATATTACCTTCAGGGCCTCAGCGCCTCGCTCGCTGTTGCCGTCCGTTCCCACTTCGTCACACTCGCGATACGTGGTCAGCGGCCGATCAAGGCGAGGCGTCGAGTGCTGGACTGCTGGCGGCGGTAGCGAGGACCATGAGACGGGAGACCTAACTCGTAACTGCTGCCAGGGAATGGGTCTGGGATCATCACAGGTACTGATCGGCAATTGAATTGAGTTGAGATCGAACCAGCGGCCGGCAACAAAGAATTTTCTATTGGGGGCTTTGTACGTTGGCTGCCGTAATTAGCTTGCTAATGAGCCAAAGCTGCTGCATTAGTGTTGTACTATTTCATCTATTATGTATAGATTTGGAGGCGGACGGGATTCAGAGGCCCTACACGGTCGCTCTTCCTACACATGACCAGGGATGGCCCTGCAAGTGACGAGGACGGCCTGGTGGGCGGCCAAAAATCATGGCGAACAAAAGGTGCCGTCATGGAATGATTTAGGTGTGCCCCGAAAAATAAATCTTTATAGTAGTGGCATGCCATTATCGTTGAGCTGGCCATCCACCGAGAATTCGAGATGCAAGCGGCAGTCCTATCCTATCTTAGCTCTGCTTATCCTTTTGATGTTTCTGCAGCGTTGCTATCTTTTTTGTTTTGTTTGTTTTTTACCGGCCGGCTGCAGGGGGCCACCTCGTGTGCCTCGTGCGTATATATGCATGATTGTTGAGCAGTGGAGCAGCTACGATTTCTTGGCACCGTCCATCAACATTATCGTCCTTTTGTTTTTTGTTTAATTACATTATATGCATAGCTATCTAGTAAAGGCTATCCTGATGAACACACACATGCATTGTATCTGCAGCTCTCGATCTATAAATACCTCACCGGTGCATAGCTCGTTTAACCAGCAGCAGTACAAGAAGCACCATATATAATAAGCCTTCACACCACACCGTGAGTGTGCTACCTAGCTATATATACCTTAAGTTGGATTTTGCAATAATATAAGTGGTAGTTTGTTTCCTTTCAATTTGTAGGCCACAGCATCATCAGTGAGTTTGTTTAATATAAGCTCGCTGCTGATTCTGCTGCATGCATGCCCAGCAGCTTCCTTCGCTCCTCGCTCCAGAACTTGAATAAAAAGCGACGAATAAACGAGGGCATGCCATGTATATATGCATGTCATGTGTGTACCCTGCAGTGTTGTCACTTAATAATAATGGCATCGTTCTTGCATGCGTAAATCAATGTGTCAAAATGTCGTCCATCCTTGCACGAATGAATATATGAAAGTGGGATCAATTGTTTTCAGTTTCTTTCTTTAAAAATCGGCGGGTGATCTTATCTAGAGTTCAAACAATTAATACTGTGTAAAATCACGCTATATCTTGATTCTGTCGACTCCGTTTTTATGCCAACTTTTGTAATATTCGATATTGATCAATAAAAAATACATAGAAGAATAAGTGACACGGACGGCAAGGAATTATCATTCCGGCCTTTGCGTAACGCATACACAACCTAAAGCCCCCCCTGTGACCACACACAACCAAACTTATTACAAAAACTAAAAAAAAAAAAAAAAAAACTTTAGTACATGAAGATAAATGTATTAAAGATCTAATACGTCCCAAAAAGGAATTGAGTTTACTACTCAAGACAGTGCTAAAGTATCGATGTCGCTTCAGGCGGTCTTGAATCAGCCACCACGCCTTGAACAACGTGCACCAAAATGAACTTGAAGAAACTCATTGGATGGAGATAGCCCCCCACTGCAGCTGGCAAATCGCCCATGCTTGAAATCGTGTGCCCTCACCGCTGCCCCTCCACCTTGATGTATTGGTGGCGTTTGGAATAGTCACCATCGATCTTTTGTGTAGGAGAAGGACCCCGAATTGTCTTCGATTCACCGACTCGTGTGTTGCTGGGTCGCCGAGGTGCATCGTGACACCAAATGTTGTCACCAATAAAAAAGCATCATCTGTACTAGTGACATGCCTGATGCATTATTGTTGACCTGACCATCCACCCAGAATTCGAAATGCAAGCGGCAGTCCTATCTTAGCTCTGCTTATCTTTTGGATATTTCTACAGCGTAGCGTTGCTATCTTTTCTTGGGCGGCCGGCCAGCCAAATAACTATGGCAAGCAAAAGGTGTGAAATAATTTGGGTGCAAAATAGATATGCCTGATGTATTATTGTTGAGCTGGCCATCCACCGAGAATTCGAGATGCAAGCTGCAGTCCTATCCTATCTTAGCTTTGGTTATCCTTTTGGATGTTTCTGCAGCGTTGCTATATATCTTTTCTTATTTTTTACCTGCCGGCTGCAGGGGGCCACCTCGTGTGCCTCGTGCGTAGCGTATATATGCATGATTGTTAAGCAGTGGAGCAGCTACGATTTCTTGGCACCGTCCATCAACATTATCGTCCTTTTGTTTTTTTGTTAAATTATAATATATATTCCAAGATATCTAAAGGCTATCCTGATGAACACACATGCATTGTACCAGCAGCTCGATCTATAAATACCTCACCGGTGCATAGTTCGCTTAACCAGCAGCAATATACACTTTCACCACACCGTGAGTATGCTACCTATATATACCTTAAAGTTGTAGTTTGTTTCGTTTCAATTCGCAGGCCACAGCATCATCAACTGATCTAGCTATACTATTCGCAGCTCGCAACCGACGACGACCATGAGCTCCACGGCGGCGGCACCGGAGACCGGCGGGGCCAAGACGTCGTGGCCAGAGGTGGTCGGACTCAGCGTGGAGGAAGCCAAGAAGGTGATCCTCAAGCGACAAGCCCGACGCCGACATCGTCGTGCTGCCCGTCGGCTCGCCGGTGACCAAGGATTACCGCCCTGACCGCGTCCGCATCTTCGTCAACACCGTCGCCGAGACGCCCCATGTTGGCTGATAAGCTAGCTGCTCCCCGAGCTTCCTTGCATTGCTCCGGAACTGAATAAAATATAACGCAGACATTCCATGTATCACGCATGCATGTCAGTGCATCTGCCGAATAATGGATGTGTATGTGTGCTTCTTCCCTACTACTATAAACTCATCACTGAATAATGGCATCGTTCTAGCATAAATAAATGTATCAAAATTTTGCCCATCTTTGCATGAATGAACATAAAGAATTAATGGGACCAGTTGTTTGTGTTGGACAGTAAAGTTTCCGACACGTACATGTAACAGAGTATAGACTCCTGTCCACAATGAAGTTTTCTATCGTCAAGATGGTTACGAAAGATATTTGAAGACAAGGGTGGAAATGACATTTCCTCCACTTTCTCTCTAGAAATGTAATATATAAATGAAATAATCGGTGCAGACGGTAAAGATACGATTTTATAAAGGTAATGCGCATATACCAGTTTTGTCCGATCTCATAGTTAACATCTTTCTTTTAAAAGAAAACAAACGATTAAAAAATATGAGAAGTTAAAAAATAGGTTTTATATAAATAAAAAAAGATTGGAGAAATTGTAGTATCACAAAATGAAGTTGATGTAGTCAGAAGAACTTTAGCTCTCGGTAGGAAAAGACTTGAGCAATGGGAAAGAATGGCGGACAGAGCAAGACGATGTAGTTCAGAAAGATGAATGATGATTCAGAGTTTATAAATTGTCTATCTCGTTTCAGAGCGCGCTGTTCTCCAACTTTATGCCCCTCATGAGCATCTCCAAGAATTTCAAAAACCCACACCCAAATCTTGAGTTTTTGGCAAGACTGAAAAAAAAAAAGTTCTCCAACATCTCTCTATAGCTCAACTTCTCAATAATCTTTCTGCACTTGGAAAATTGACCCAACCGTGAGGAAATAAACATACATGCTCGTATCGGTTTGCTAATTTAGAGGTGGAAGGATATAGCTAGGAAGGAATAAGAAGGATAGTCTTTCTAGTCTAATATACAGGAGAAAATCTTCTGCTGGTTGATGACTGATTTTAGTTGATTTAATAGTATTTTATGAGAGAGAATAAATCAAAATAAGATGAAGCAATAACAAGCGAACACGAGAAGTATAAAAAGTGATGGATATGATTTGAAAATAGTCTAGAATTTCTAATGTACAACTCTCTTATATACTTTATAAGTGAGATTTTATAAACGGTTAGAGAAAGTCAACAATGCTTCCAACTTTTTTAGCTACATAAAAATTTTATTATTTTTTTGTGGGGTAAAATTTTATTAATTTACCAATTCATTTTAAGGAACTTTTTTTTTTACAGAATTTTTAGGAACTATTTTTTTTTAGATTATACAAGACAACGTAGATGCTCAACACGCACGCACACTCACCCCCTATGAACACACGTCACGCAAACCCTACCCCTATGAAAACCTTCGAAGGACTGCGCCGGCAAATCTTGAAGTTCCGAAGTCACCCCAGGTGCCTCGCTATCGACGGGGACGTCGCCTACCACTTAAGGTGTGTTTGGTTGGCCCAAAAAGTGCTATCCGTGCTAGGTTGTGCCCGATAGCACTTGTTTGGTTTCAATTTCGGGCTCGAGCCGCTAGGGAAGGAAGTGGAGGGGGCTGCCGTACACTCGCGAGGATGCCCGGTGGAAGTTGGCCTTCTCCACGCATCCGGGTTGCGGGCGGGGGTGCACTCCCGTCACCTTCTCCTGCACCTACCACCGGTCACCTTCCCCGTCCCCCGTCGTTCTCCCTCGCACCCAAAGGCGGGGTTCTCGGTGTTCTCGCTCCTCTGCCATTCTCATCGTTCCGTCGCCCCTGTACTCACTCACCCCGGTAGTGCTTCTCCTCCACCATTGGCGCTCTTCTCCGTCACAACTCGTGGATCTGGCCTTCATGTGGGCGAGTTGCGGCATTGGAGCGAGTTGCGGCGTTGACGGCGAATTGCGCTCCTCCAAAGGGCGGTGCTTGGACTTCGTGGAGCTCCTCCGAGGCGCGGCCGAAAGGTGCGATCTCTCGGCCGCCAAGCAGCCGGATTGCGCGGCGGGGGCGCCGCGCCAGCGGAGTAGCATGGTCCGTGAGCTGGCTCTCCGGTGGGTCGGCGAGCTTCGCCCGAGCGACGAGGGCGCCGGCAGCGCTTGCCCGGAGGAGCCAGCGGCACTGGCGCTATGCTGAGGCGGCATGCGCATGGTGACTGAATCCTTCTGCCCGGTGGACTGCCGTGCGGCGCCGCGGGAGGGGCGGGTGCTGAAATGGAGGGCGCGCCGCCGCCGACCAAGATGTTTCCCCACCTTCTTTCTGGTCGATTAGCCTTTTCAGCTGATGTTCACGTTGTTGTTATTACTTGGGACCCTGCCGGCGGCTTTCCGGACGAAGAATCGGCACATGATTCAGCTACTAGCATTTCAGTAGTCTTTACACACCTTTTTTTTATTATAATTGATTCGGTGAAACATAGAGGGTCCCATTTTTCATAACAAATTCTGCTTTTTGGATGGATTCATTCCAGATCGGAGTTACTAGGATCCATCCATTTCCGACGATCTTCCCTGTGTCCGTCGCAATGAAGCAGTGCACTCCAGGTGTTCTGTAAAATGTCTCTATGGTGGTGAAGTTACCAACCCAAAGAAGTGGTGACTCTACTTAGCCAGACGAGTCAACCAAACAAAACCTAAGTGTGGCTAGGCTAGAACAACCATTGCAACCAAACAATGGGCACCTGGCTTGGTTTAGCCTCGGTTACATCCGGCCCGGCTGGGTTGAGATAGCTAGGCTCAACCTAGCCAACAAACCAAACACACCCTTAATGCATAGCGCGAAAAATCTTGAAATAAATCCGGGATAAAGTGTCACACCCGGATTTGAACCCCGGTGGAAGCCCCCAACCAATGACCTTTATCATTGCGGCCGTGAGCCTCTCGACAATTGTTAGGAACTATTGGAAACACACACAACACTTATGTCCCATTCGAGCCTCTCTGAGACGCGAATGTTTGCAGTTCTGGGCTGAGAATCCCTGCAAGGCCCATTGCCCAGTGCCTGAATACTGCTTCTTCACTGCTGAAATACGGCCCATTACCGATGCCATCCTGTGCACAACGCCGACCCAAGAACTACTGATGCAGCCCACCACCACCACCACCGATGCAGGCAAACCTGTTGTCGCCCAGACACTTGCCTCTTGGCAAAGGTGCCATGCCACATATATATATATATATATTTGAGATTACACAAAGATAACGCAGACGCTCAACACGCACGCACACTCACCCCCTATATGAGCAGCCAGCGTTCTTATGCCAACGAAACTATTTAATTTTTCGTTATTATAGGTCGAGGTAACTGTCCATTTAGTGAATGCATGATATTCATGATCCGTTTTTTTATCAAAAAGACCCAATCTTTTTATACCAAAGGCATTCATCCGGCTTTATTAAAAACTTAACAAATACCATATGGTCAAAGTACTGGATTGACCGGTTCACAAGTTTGTAGCACTCATAATTGCCGCTGTGTTCTTCTATCTAAGATTCCTATGCCATTGTTGGAATAAACAGTGCTAAATATTCTTCACATTTTCGGGTCGTAGGGTACTGATTTTTTTTTTTTTCGCGAATACGCACGAGTGTGCATATCTTTGTATTAGAAGAAAAGAATGTACGCATAAGAAAGCCGAAACCAGCTGAACACAAAAAGGAAAGATTACATGATGGAAAATAACAACCTTTCTACCAACGAAACTTCGCAACGCTAGCCATGCTGCGCCAAACTCCTTAGACCTTGGGCACCGCTGCCGATCCAATGGTCAGCCTCAATCTTGATCAGCTGCAGCATTTCAAAGAACAGGGGGCCGCCACGCTCCTCAAGCACTTGGCGTTGCGCTCCCTTCTAGAGATGCCATGAAACCAACGCGAAGAGGGTGTCGAGCCCTTTTCTGCGTCTCCGGTTGCTGATGAGCGAATACGCCGCCATCAACGGTTAACGTGGTAGCGCTTTGTGGGCAGATGGAAGCCTAGCGCCTGGAGTACTAGAAACCATACCTCCCTTGAGTACGAAAGCAGGTCGCGATGATGTGGTCAATCGATTCCGCCCCGATCACGGAGATAGCATTGTTCCCGGGTCTCGGACCGTGCCGCCTGCGCCTATCCGCAAAATCAATGTCGCCGACGAAGCGCAAGCCAAAGGAAGATCTTCACTTTCAACGACGCCCACGTTTTCCAGATTAGTTTGTGGTCGGTGGAACGGAGACGACCCGGAGTGCAGCATGAGATAAGCCGATTTTACGGTGTAGACGCCATCGGGCTGTCCAACGCCACACCATTCGATCAGGCTGTTCGATCAACTGTACATTCGCCACCAAGCGCCACAGATAAAGATAGTCCAGGATCGCCTGGGTGGACATGCCGCCTACCATGCGTAGGGTACTGATTTGCCAGCATGTGAAGGATTTGTCTTCCTTTTTGGCATTATCTGGATTTAATCCTATTTAATTTTTCATTTTAAGATGTTTTTTCTTTTCAAATCACGCGTGTGCATGTATTGCTTTAAGAATGGAGTTTTGTTACACGGCTTCGCCCATTATTAGGCGAGATGCCAATAGTAGGACGAAGCAAGCACACAATATAGATCACCGGATCTAACGGTGGAGCTTAGAGAGTTGTACTAACGGGGAAACCACTTAGCGACCTTCACTATACCACAACCTATCTATAGCGTGCTACGGATGGTCGCTATACGCCGGGTCGGAGGAGTATAACGCCGAAGGCTATGTCAACGCAGATGATCGTTCCCTTGAGCTCGGCTATGCATCTCCGCGCGCCCGCCGCCGCACGCGTGGCCGAGGTGGTGCCGCCAGTAGCATCCCTCTGGCGCCTTCCGGCCTCCCCGCCGCCGCCATGGAGGGGCGCGGCCTGCCCGCCAAGCGTTGCCATCACCATCGTGGATGCACGAATTTAGGTCGTGCTCAACGATTCCGGCCCCACCATCGATGAATCCAAAGAGGAGGACCGGATCTCGCCCATGGAAGGGAAGGGGACGGTGCCGCTAGGGAGAGGCCGGCGACCATCCGATGGGAAGATGGGCTCGCCCCGGGAGAGGGAGATGAGTGTGCGTGCTCGCCCGTTGGTGGAAATCTCGGAAGGGGCACGGCATGGAGAAGGAACCCGAGTGGCGGCGGATGTATGGTGTCTTTGAAGGAGAAGTGAGTTAGGGTTGGAGGCTGCAGCCAACCGTGACTATCTTGTTTGCTAGAGAGCACCATGCGCCGTTCAATCCAAATGGACGGTTCAGATCGTCCCATGAATTATATGGGCTTGAGGGAGTTCAAACCCAATGCTGCAATTTTAGGCTAGAATGGGCTAAATCATGGGCGGGAGGCCCAATTCAATATACCGACCGATTGTCGACTCAGTAAATGAGTTATACCGACCGACCGTCCAACGCTAAACCAAAATAAAAATAGCAAACCAACCTTCACCGCCGCAATAGTAAGATATGGCGACCGACCGTTTGTTATTGAGATATACCGACCGACCGGCCCAACGCTATTTCGATATTTTTACCGACCATTGGTTAGACGTCCAATTGGGTTGTGGTATAGTGCTAGCGACTAAAACGACGCTGGTACCCATCAAAGGCGCCACGTGACACGGCTTAGGCCGCGTCCGGATGGGGAAGCGGGCATCTCGTAACCTCTTCCATGTAGAGGACGTCACCCCCGCTGGGTAAAACATGATAGGAAACAATCCGGCGCATCTCATAACCTTTTCATTTTAAGACGTTGCCTCATGTTTTTTTTTTTTGTATCTCTTTTTAGAGACAATTTCAGTTTCCTTTTGGATAATGTTAATTTTTTTATCTTCGACGTTGGTAAAACATGATAGGAAACAATCACTTTGATCACCGGTGTCACTTGTCGAGATTGATCAGAAAGTGAAATTTAGGATTAAAATCTAAAGGACCACTGAAGTTGCTGGTCAGTCAGGCTACAACATGTAAATTCTCAAAATAAACAAAGCATATACACCATTTTGGTTGTTTAACTTTTGTTGTCCTAAAAGTCAATCGTAGCGTTAGCACGGGCAATATACTAGTTTATGTTAGTTTAATCCCTTGAAAGACATTGCAAAAGTATCATGTCTTGTGTCTAATCAAAAGCCCTTTTTTACATATTATATGCTTGTGTTTTGTGGAGACTCTGCTATTTTAGTTTCTAAATTAAACAGAAGAAATCTAGGTGATCGTGTTCCTTATCTAAACTAATCCTTCTTATCTGTACTCTTTGTGTACAATGTTGTGAGATGTCAAGGTTTACAAGAATTTATGTAGAAATGAAGAAAAAACACAAGAGAAGGGACAAAGGAGAAGTGTGGATAAACAATCTAGAACCAAACTGATCGAATTCAAGCAATGGATTATTTAAAATTAATATATGTATCTTTTGACATGTATCTAAGAGTTTGGATGCAAATTATCTTTTGATTGTGCAATTTCATGATAATGATAATTATGTTTTGTGCTCCAAAGGGGGCCTCCAAATTGATCTCGCCCCGGGCCTCCAAAATAGTCAGGACCGGCCCTGAGTAGGACTCTGAGGCACAAGTCAGTCAAGCATGACTTGGTGGACCAGCTACAGGACAGAAACTCGATTACATACACTGCCTTCATACTCGTTCAGACCAACTTTATCCAACCAGATGAGTGGTCCGTCCAGTCTGCCAATTCCTATGTCACTCCAACAGTCTGCTCCCTCCGCTTGGTGGTCTGCCGTCCAGAAGTGATGTGCCGTTGTATCTTCTTCACTCCGATCCCCTTGTGAAGTTCTAATGTTTACAATTTTTTTTCTGAAATACTTCTTCACTTTTTTTTTCCTGAACAACCTGGTTGTTTGATTCCTGATATTTTTCGTTGGTTTGCTGCCACGATATGCAATATTTTTTTAAAAAAATCTGGAGCGGCCGAGGCCCCTACAGCTCTTTATTGAAATAAACCAGAAAGTAAGGTATACATCGAGGAAAAACAAGACATGACAGGTTTTAGGAAAATTCAGGAAACAAAAAAAAGAGACATAGAAAATAAAAATTAATCGCCTAATTGAGTAATAGCTTGGCTCCATTGAAGAAACTGGGGTAAGATTGCAGGCTTCACGCGGTGCTTCAGAAAGTAACAACTCCTTTACAAATATGTTTTGACAAACCTCCAAGGTTGGTTGCACTCCGTTGAAGATGAGGCCATTTCTGGACATCCAAATAGACCAACACATGAGAATGATAGCATCCATGAAGAAGGTCGTGCCCAGTTGGATTTTGAGCTGAGAGTTAAGCTCGGGGAAGGGAACACCTTCAGAAAGCTGCACACCAATCCAGGTTCCAACACATTGCCGAAAAGGGGCAGTCAATGAACAAGTGCTCCACTATTTCTTCCGACAGATCAAGCGAGAGAACACAATGAAAATCATCGAGGTTCATGTTTCTTCTCCTCGAAATATTTAAATTGCTAAGCCTGCCTTCTTTCATTAACAGCCAGAAGAAGACTTTTATGCTTGGGCTGACAATTAGACCTCCATAGCCATTTAAAGGAGGAATGAGCATGATAACAGCCAATCAGCTTTCTATAAATTTTAGAAGAAGAGAACTTGCCATTTCCCCAACAAGTAGGTCCACACATCTTTATCATCATTGACAATACGGGTGCCAAGTAATTGCTCTAGATCTTGGAACTGAAGAAAGACACTTTCAGAAAGTGGCAGTTGAAATAGATTCAAACTCCTCTTGGGCAAGAGCATTATGAAGGGGGATCAGCTTATTGAAGGCAAAAGAGTAGAGCTCAGGTTTAGAGGCAATAAGAGGTTCACCGCCCACTTATCATGCCAAAAGAAAATAGACTCTCCAATGTTGCCAATGGGCTTAGCCAACTCCTTGAAATCGGGCAAAAGCTTTAGGATGTCCCTCCACCAAAAGAGCCTTTTTGATATGGCTCTGGAGCTTGCCATTTTATAGTGTTTCTCCCACACAAGATGAACCCAGGGAATATCTTCTTTGTTAAAGAACTTATGAAGATTTTTCATAAGCGAGCTTTGTTTTGCTTTTCAATATCAATAAGCCCAAGCCCACCCTCAATCTTTGACACACAAGCCATAATCCAAGCAGCTTTGGGGATTCCAGAGACATTGGAGCTAGCACCTTTCCAAACACAATGCTTTCTTGGTTTATCCACCATCTTAATAATGCCTTTACGCAGGGCAAGGGAACACATGTAGAAGGTAGGGAGGGCAGAGAAGACAGCATTGGAGAGCTCAAGTCTACCAGCCTGATTTAAGAAGGTTGAAACACCATCCAATCTTCTCACACATTTGTCCACCAGAGGCATAAACTCCAAGGTTCTAGGTCTGTCCACCGCAAGAGGAAGGCCTAGATAAGTGAAAGGTAGACTTCCAATAGAGCAACCAAAAGTACCCGCCAGAATTCTAAGCTTGTCATCGAGACATTGATAGGTATCATCATAAACTTGTTGAAATTAACCTTGAGGCCAGATGTCATTGAAAAGCTGTTAAGCAAAGACTTGAGGAAGAAGAGCTGCCTGGCATCTCCCTCAACAATGGTCAGGGTATCATCAGCATACTGAACCACAGGGAAGTCCTTGGAACAATTCAGGGGGATTGGCAGGTGAAGAAGACCCATGTCTTTAGCTTTGTTAATCATGGATCAAGAAAATTAGCCGCCAAGACAAAAAGAAGAGGGCAGAGGGGGTCACCCTGCCTTACACCCCTTCTGCAGTGAATGGTCTTACCAGGAACCCCATTGAGCAAAACTGCAGAAGTCCCAGAGGAAAAGGTGGCCTGCATCCAGTTCAACCATTTCTGACCAAACCCTTTGGCCCTCAAGAATAGTAAGGATGGCCTGTGTTCAATCTTATCAAAAAGCCTTTTCAAAATCCAGCTTGAGGATAACAATTTCCTTCTTAGAGTGATGGCATAGATGGAGGTATTCATATGACCAGGCAAGCCAATCTTGGATTGTTCTTTTTAATGAAGCCATACTGGTTCTTGTGAATTAGAGAAGTAACACAAGACTAGAGTCTGTTAGCCAAAATCTTTGTGATGAGCTTTACAGATGCATTAAACAAAGAAATTGGTCTAAAATCATTTACTCTTCTTGCACCATCCACTTTAGGAATCAAAGTGATAAAAGAAGAGTTGATGCTTGCCAAACAAATATTGCCATTATAGAAATCCCTGCAAACTCTGTAGAGATCCTACTTAATTAGAGGCCAGCATTTTTCAGAAATTCATTATTGAAGACATCTGGTCCAGGAGACTTGTCATTGGGCAAAGCCTTGACAATTTTATCAATTTCCTCATTAGAAAATGTCCCTCTAAAGCCTCCAGATTTTCATTTCTCTGAAGAAAGAAAGCAGGATCAACAGAAAAGCCACCGAAGTCTGAACAACCCAGCGTGATCTTGAAGTCTTCCCAAAGTAATGCCTCTTTGTCACTATGGGAATGCAATATGGAGCACAATTTTTGAGCTTTAATTATACTATCAGTTTATTTGCTAAATCAGCCAGTTTGCTCAGATTTTCTATCTGCTCGCTTCAGTTTATTTTGATAAATCTTAATACCATTGCATGGATGGATAATCACTTAATCAGGGCGACCACTGGCAAGCATTATCAGGGCGACGACTGGCAAGTCTTCACGCTACATGACATGAGCATTGTACTGTCCCCTCGATCAACTTCTGAATTATTGCTTACTCAGTACAACCCCTAGTCCTACCTAACAATCATGGAAATAAAGGCCCAAGTGACTGAAGCGTTGTCGATCTCATGGAGAGATGATGTTCGAATTGATGTCCCGGCCAGGCTGCCGGGTAGTAGGTCGCATTCATGCATGGGAGGGAAGATGACTGGGGCATTATCTCGTGCATACACCACAAGTTATGAAAATCATGTAAATTTGTATAAATATACTTATGTCTAAGCCTCTAAATATTTAAAACTTTACAGACCTCTAGCCTTATTTTCTTTGCTCACATTAAAACTATAATGAATTTAAAGCTCAAACTTTGTGTGTATATATTACATAACTTATTTTTAGAGGTGTATAAAGTTTCAAAATTTGGAGACTTTTAGGTATAGTTTCTAACGAATTTGCACTATTTTAAAAACTTATGGTGTTTTCATCTAATAGGATCCCAGGATTATTTGGTACTCCTGCCAAAATGGATGCCGGGTAGCTGAGTGGAGCATCGACAACGTTGCTCATGGAATGATTTGGTACTCCTCCGACAGAGGAAAACGATTTTTTTTTTTTTTGCGCCCGGGGCATTGAAGTCTTTATGATTTTTTACTTACTTACCAGTTACCACTCCTCACTCCTGTATGTACTATAACCAGTAAAGTCCCCTGGGATTAAAATCATTGAAAATTAATTAAATGCATTTTCGTTCCTTCTCCGTGGGGTCCAGATGTCACAGACCTTGCTAGTAGATATTTTCCCCACCAAGCAGCGGGCTACCACTATATACAATACCCCAAGTCCTCGTCTCATTTCACCACAAAGTAGCCTGCGCTAGATCTCGAGCTCAACCAAAGCCCATGCATCCTCAAGCACATTCGATGAGCTGAATCGTCAGCAAGAGGTTGGTTAGTTCGTGTCTTTAATTTGGCTCGCTAGCAGCTCTATATATTAATATTGCTTAATGTTGTCCTCAATCTAGCTTTCCTTTTTTATTTATGAAATGTCATCGATCTAGCTTTCTTCTCTATTTTTTTTTCTTCCCTTGCTTCCCATCTCCATGCTTCTCAATCATTTGTGCTGCAAATGTTAGCCGGCAGACAGGCTTCACAATTTGTGTGCCTGCGTAAATTATGACGCACACTCTGCTTTGTTTCATCTATCTTAGAGGTCTTTCATGTGATTTAGTAGATTGTGACGCACACATGAATTTCAAATGCACCGATAATTTAGTAGATTATTTGAAAAGGAAGAACCCTAGGGAGAGAGGTTAGAGTGACGGGACCACCTAGATGTGTTCACTCATGCCGTAGCCAAGATTCGTCCACTAAAAACTCCACTAAATCGCAGCTAAAATCGAGAAACGAAATCGCCAAAAAATGGCTCCGAAAAAAAAAACGGGGAACAAGAGAGCGCGAATGTCCAAGATCTAATTCTTTTTCTTTTCTTGCTTCACTTACAGATCGAGTATTCTTTACTGGCACACTGCTAGTTCGATCCACATCCTCCATCGATAAAGACGGCGGTTGCCTGCCGCTTGCTCTGCACAATCTCAATCATCAAGAGCAACCTGTTGGACGAGAGAACCATGGAGTTGGCAACGGGAGCACTGGGCACTCTGCTTCCCAAGCTCGGCCAGCTGCTCCAGCATGAGTACAATCTGCACAAGAGTGCCAAGAAGAACATCAAGTCCCTCACAGGAGAGCTCGAGCTCATTCAAGCTGCCCTCCGAAGTGTCGGCAAGGTCCCGCCAGATCAACTCAGCGACCTGGTCAAGCTGTGGGCCCGCGACGCCCGGGAGCTGTCCTATGACATGGAGGACATCGTGGACACATTCATGGTGCGCGTCCAGGACTCTGATAAGCGCCCTGGCAAAAAGAGCGCCAAAAGATTCATTAAGAATATGATGGGTTTTGTCACCAAGGCCAAGTTTCGGCATGATATTGGCCAAGAGATCGAGGACATCAAGGAGCGTGTCATGGATCTGGCCGCGCGACGTGACAGGTCAGGAGCAAATCGAACACAGCAGCCGCACTTTTTCTGAAATTTGGTCCCTTTACTGCATTGATTTTTTGATTGATTTTCCCTGGACAGGTACAAGCTTGATGAGATCACTCCAGCTAGAACCTTTGGTGTTGACCCTCGCATAACATCTCTGTATGCTGACATGGCTAACCTCATCGGCATCGAAGAGACAAGCCAAGAACTAATCACGATGTTGTCTGCACAACAAAGGATAGTCTCTATTGTCGGATTTGGAGGACTAGGCAAGACAACCCTTGCCAAAACAGTGTATGAAAAGCTTAAAGGGAAGTTCGATTGCACAGCTTTTATTCCGGTTGGGAATCCTCCTGTCTTGAAAAAGGTTCTGAGGGACATACTAATGGATCTCTATAAGGGAGGAGCCGAGAAAATAAATTTAGAAATATTGGATGAAAGGCAACTCATTGACAAACTCCAAGCATTATTGGAAAACAAGAGGTGAGTGTCATCAGCAACCCAATAATGCTTGGACATCGATGAAATTAGTACTTTACTTGCACTTGTTATATATGTTGAGCTAAGTTTCCGTACTTACCCCGAACCAAATAGCTTCTTGTTGTACATTTTACTTTATTTTGTGATATAGATATTGTTCTGTGTGAGGTGCTTGTTTTGCATGTTGATTTTCTATTTGTGAAATGAAGGATCTTATTTCCTAGTTACTCGTAGGATTGAGTTAATTATGAATGATTTCCTCTTGCTCCCAATTTTAAGCTATAATTTTTTTTCTGAAATTTATTTTATTCATTCCGAGATTTGTGAAACCCAATTTAGAGATAACTTTGTTAGACCTATAGGATCGATCTAGTCATAGATAACAGTAGGGATCTAGGAAATCTTTTCTCGATGGACATGATCTTGATGTTGGGAATGAGAAGAAGATATACCTTCGCGTGGCGAGGATGAAGAGGAGCCTTCTCCCGTCATGGCGATGTCTACGACGGGCGAGGGAAGTGGCCACGGACGACGCGTGTTGACGAAGGGGAACACCGGTGGCGCTTCCCGCTGCTCCTGCGTTCTCCCTCAAGATCGGATTAGGGTTGTGGGGTGGAGAGTGGCGGCTCAAGTGAACCTCGTGACGAGCCGTGGCCCCCCACCCCTCTTTTATATACGCAGTGCAGCAGGGGCCCACCAGCCATGTAACGGGCTGGACGCCCCCGATCAGGGCGATGATCAAGGCCCATGGCCGTTGGGCCTTTTGGGACTGGGGAGATCGACCTAACAAACTTATGTGTATTATTGTTACTGTTATATTTTAGAAAAAATAAAAATAAGTTCTTCGTATTTTCCAGCTGTCCAAAAGCTAGCTGCAACTACCTACAATACGTGGTAACGCACTAAGTAACCTGTTATCACAAGAAAAAATAGAAAGTAACCAGTTTTGGGTTCTTCGTCCCTAGTCCTAGAGAAATGGGCACTTTAACTGGGACATCATTCCCAGTTAGATATGAACATGTTGTCCGGTACCGATCTTTACACCACAGCGGCTAGGGATGCCCTCTAGGTCTATAAAAAAAAATAGTTTGATCTTTTAACCAAATTTTATCCAATTACTTGTGTTAGCTTACAAGCTGGCCGGCCCGGATGTTCGCTTTCTTTTTAACCTGCATAGTTGGCATAGTGTTGCCTCTACATTGAGCTGGCACGGGTAACGGTTTCCGTACTAGAATAATCATATTACGTTAGAAGGAAGAAGAAAGTAATAAGTGTTTGGATTCTTTGCAGGACATTCTTGCTTTAATAGATTCTCTCGATAGTTTGTGTGACTCATCATAACTTCTGCTTTATCATGGTGGTAGGTACTTCATTGTTATTGATGATGTATGGGACAAAAAATCTTGGGAAATGATTAAATTGGCTCTTGTTGAGAACAATAGTGGAAGTAGAATTATTATAACTACTCGTAGACATGAAGTTGCCAGAGATGCTGATGAGGTTTATGACCTTAAAGAGTTGTCACCTGAGAACTCTAGAAAGTTATTCTTTGCAAGGATATCTGGTGGTGAAAGCAATTTTTCTAACCATCCTCCGGACGATGAGGTATGTAATACAATTCTAAGCAAGTGTGGTGGCATACCACTGGCTATCATCACAATGGCTAGTCTGTTGGAGAGAAGACCTACGAATGAGTGGTTAACAGTGTATCGCTCTATTGGTTTCGGCAGTACAGAGAATCTACAAGTAGAGAACACTAAGAAAATACTATCTTTTAGCTACTATGATTTATCTCCCAATCTAAGGGCATGCCTATTGCATCTAAGTGTGTTCCCAGAAGAATATTTCATGGAGAAAGGTAATCTGACATGGATGTGGACAGCCGAAGGTTTTGTTCACAAGGAAAAAGGAAAATCCTTGTTTGAGAGTGCTGAGGGATACTTCAATGAGCTGGTAAACAGAAGTATGATTCAGCTAATAGAGAAATGGGACGAAGGCAATCGCAAGTTAGTACATGGTTGTCAGATTCATGATATTGTATTAGATCTCATCTGTGGCATCTCATCTGAAGAGAACTTTGTCACTATATTAGATCGCAACAATGAAGGGGCACCATCACATGACAAAAAAGTTCGCAGGTTAGCCCTTCATAATAATAGAACTGTGGAGTCCCATATGAAGGACATGCAACAAGTGAGGTCATTCATTTCGTGTGGGTGTGATATTGACAAGGGGATCCCACTTTCAAGCTTCAAGCTTATACGTGTGCTAGCCATATACTCCGGAATTTTTGCAGGTGAACACCGCCATTTGAAGCATCTCCGAATTTACTTCACTTGAGGTACCTCCAGCTAAGTGGTGGAGAAGCTAGGCTCCCAGAAGAAATAGGAACTCTGAAGTTTTTGGACACACTGCACGTGGACCGTCTTGTGAACCCCAAAGTTGTGAGCCTTCTAACACAGTTGCGGTGCCTGCGAATAAGTGACTCGGTTACAATTGATGGTATAGGGAAGATGACATACCTGGTGCAGCTCGAGATAAGTTTGACTTATTTTCGAGGAGGGGAAGAGCAAAGGAGGCGATTTCTGAAGGAACTGGGCAGCCTGAGGGAACTCAGGGTGCTGGTCCTTGATATTTGTGGCTGGTTGTCGACGGAAGAACAGATCGATGTGGTGGAGTCTCTGAGCAATCTTGAAAAGATAGAGCACTTATCCCTGACGTCGTTTGTAGACTCTGCAGATACCGTGGCGTGGGAAGCAGCGGGCTTCCGTCTCCCACGACACATTCGGTGTTTGCTTCTAAATTGGATAAGCTTCTCTCGGTTCCCATCCTTCTGCATCAATCCGTCACTTCTTCCGTACCTCTCCCACCTGTCCCTCAGCGTGGATGCTATCGACGAGCAGGAGCTGCAAATCCTTGGCCTGTTGCCAGAGCTCCGTTTCCTCGATCTGTTTGTGAAGTCCACTACGGAAATGGTATGCAGTACTGCAACTGATCCCGCCGGCGATGCTGATGCTGGCTGCTTTTTCAAGAAGCTGAGGCACTGCACGTTGAATCCTTCGGAGGTCCTGTTGCTGCCAGGCAAGGACGTTTCCTTTCGTATGCAGTCTGTGCATGCCACCGTGCTCTTGGGCTCTGAATGGAAGGGCGTCAGCAGCGGCAAAGGTCTCATGCCAATCCTGATTCCACGCGTCCATAAGCTTACGTTTAAAGTGCGCGTGCGGGAATTCAAGGATGAAAACCACGGGGTTGGCCTCTGCTTGGAGTACTTTGCCTCGCTCCAGAAAATCATAGTAGCAGTCGTCTACGCTGGCGCCTCTTTTGCAGAGGTGGAAGAAGTGGAGGCGTCTCTGGAGCACGCAGCTAACGTCCATCCCAACCGTCCCAGTGTTGAGACGAGCAGGCACAGGTTCTGAGACGAAAGGTACGACACAATTCTTCTCAGTCTTATATAAGATTATTAATTTTAGATGGATCCATTCAGTTCATGTCCCAGCTGTTTGGTCTATTAAGGTTCCTCCAAGAGTGTTATTTTTCCTTTGGCTGTTAGCAAACAATAGAACTTTGACTAGAGACAACTTAGCTAAAAGGGTCAAAGTTAAAGATAAGACTTGTTTATTTTGTGAAGAGCAGGAGTCTGTTTCATCACTTATTCTTTTGACTGTGCAGTTGCTAAACAATGTTGGCTAGTGGTCACTAGAATTTTAGACAATAATATGATTGTTTCCTTTGAAGATATAGGGACCTGTTGGCTAAGTAGGAAAAAAATTGTAGTAGTCAATATAGTTACTTCTGCAGTTTTATGGTCAATATGGAAGCTTAGAAATGATTGTTGCTTTCAGAACACAGGGTGGCAGAGTATGGAAATACTCTACCACAGAGTAGCTGGTACTCTTCAAAACTGGATGCTGTTATGCCCACAAGAAAAGAGACCGGCCATGGAGAACTGCATAAGCAAGATCAGACAAGAAGCAAAAGAAGTATGCTGGCTGCCAATGAGCTAAGTGACATGACTGCATCCATGTTGATACAAGAGGGTGTGAAAGATCTACCATCACTCAAGAAGCTTGGTGGTGTGACTAGCAAGACCTGGTGGTATCCCTCGACGACATTATGGAAGCAGCTTAATACCTGAGTGGTGTTTCAGTTTGACGTTTCAGTTTCATTTACCCATCGTGCTAGTCTTTGGCCCTAAGTGGCATGCTTGTAATAAGTTTTACCTCTGCTCTGGCTAGAGAGGAGCGTGAACTGTGCTGACTCCTGAACATTGGTCTTTTGTTTCAGCTAGCAAAACGTGCCCGTGCGTTGCGACGGGAGAAAAAAAATTAGACTTCAATAAGAAAAGAGAGTATCTAGAGTGTTCCATGTTTATTAATATATTTTTTTCCTTTATTTAATTTTCTATAAGCTAAATTCATGGTTTTTTAGAGTACATTAGAAGAGGCCCTGAGGGAGTGCTAGATATTCTTTTTTTTAATAATATATATGTGTCATCTACAAATTACAGTCCGTGACGGAGCCCCTTGGTATTTTTTTATTCCTATTCTTTTTTCTTGTATGCGCATTGCAATGAGATTTAGAATCTAAAATTTTATAACTTGTAGCCCAAAAATTCATGAAATATCATGTGTTTTATCATTATTGGAACCATTTGTGCTAAAACCATACAGCTAGCAAAAGAGAGAGAGCCATACAGCGAGCTGCTAGAGGCGGCCTGAACAACGCGACCTTGAGGAGCCCTACATCCCAACGTTGATCCATGTCACGCCCAGCCAATGCACGATCCATGTCACCAAATGCAAGAGTCTTCTGGGCACCGAAGCTAACCAAGTCCCAGCTCAGTCCAGGCAGGCCCAGCGACAGTGCCATGCAGAGTCTTCTGGACACCGAAGCTAACCAGGTCCCAGCTGCTTTCTACGCAGGAACTGGCGACGGGCTTAGCCTATGGGCCTGCATCACGCGTTGCTCTCGCTGGTCCGCATACACGCCCCCATGCCAGCTGGGCTGGGCCTGTTGAGCCGGTACTATCTTGTGCAGTTGTAGACATAGAAAAGGCCTGGCGTAAAAGGCCCGGCAGAAAAAAGGAGGTGAAAAAAAGAGGTGAGATTGAAATTTTCTCTCTTTATTAATACTAAGAAATATGCCCGTGCGTTACAACGGGATACATATTTAAAGATTTTTCTTACCAACCCGATAACATATCTTGTTGGTCCGCCGTGCGTCATGGCAACACGTTGGCACCGCCGTGCCTCGTCGACAAAAGCCTCGATGCCGCCTTCTAGTGTCTCAGACAGCGGCTTCCGTGTCCTTGGTATCTCTCTCAAGTGTCTTGGTCTGGTCCGTCCGCTTGATTCCTGATTGATATTTGTATTGGACTGTGTTCTTTTATTCCCAAACTCTAGGAGAGCGGTGGACAAAATTTTTGGTGAATTAAAATTTTTCTGTCTTTATAGAAACATGCCCGTGCGTTGCTACGGGTCAAGAAAAATCCATATTATATTTTGTTACCTTAAATAGTATTTTTTATTTATTATTTCTAGGATATTGGTTTTTCATTACTCATCTTAGAGTCAATTTGTGTGTTACGGTCACATAATTTCCATTTACAGTATTGCAACTACTCGTCTATATTAGTCTTATGGTCTCTACATAAGTATTAAAAATCCGTGTTGTATATATTTTAAAGCATAAAAAGAATAAAAGAATTTAGTTACAACGGTCAAAGTCCCAGAGGCACTTGCTGCATGGTCGTCTCGTGACCACACCGGAGCCGCGCGCTTGGCCTCGGACCAAGTGGTGATGGCAGGTTTTGGGCCGCGAGCGCTGCTCGCCCGGTTCTGTTGCCTGGTGATGGCAGGCCTTGGGCCGCGAGTGCTGCTAGCCCGGCTCTGTTGCCTAGCTTTTGGAGCTTGCATGCAGGTAAACGGATCAGCCTCCCGTCCTTCTACGAACGTCCGTATGATTCCAGGTTGTATTTCAACCGGACTCACGGTTATGGTAGAGAGAAAAGGCAGACGGAAAAAAAAGACAAGAAATTTTTCTCTTTATTAGTAAGTAGGTATAGATATAGATATAGAATAGATATAGAAGGCCGGGGCTTGACAAACTCTTAAAAAAAAAGGTACGACACAACACGTATTTTTCATTTTTTTCCATTTAAAATTGCGTTGGATATGATCTGAATTATAACGTGTCTTGTAGGGACACATCTGAATTGGAGGGCTTACGGTTCTGAGTTATGTGATTAGTGGATTTGTTTCCGTATTTGACTGCAGTCACTTTAGTCCATCTCTCTCTCTATATATATCTTATGAGCTGGGCGGAAAGAGTAAGACGACTCATTATATTAACTGTGTTGTAAGTTGTAACTATCGTTATAATAAAGATCGTTGCTTAACATCCGTGGGCTTTTCCAGCAACGTTAAATCTGTGTCTTGAGTTCCATCTTGTTTTCCTAATATTTGCTAACAAGCGGTATTAGAGCTACTCATGAGATGGTGAGAAAAAAGGAAACCAGGATTTTACCCATGTTATCATGTGTCGCCATCCCCTGTATTGCTTGCTTGCTGTTGCCTGAATCCAAATCGATGTGGTCTGGGCGATCTACAGTTCGACCTAAAAAGACTTGTCACATTTGGATCCAACAGTGCTAAATTTGTCACATCGGATGCTTTGATTAATTAGAAATATTAAACATAGACTAATCATGAAACTAATTGCATAAATAACGACAAGTTCACAAGATGAATTCATTAAACCTAATTAGACCATGATTAGCTAATATGATGCCACACTAAACATATGCAAATTATGGATGAATTGGGCTTAATAGATTCATATTAGCCACAGATTATGTTGGAACCAAGACCGCCTTGGTTCGGATCACGAATGCCGGCGTTGCCCGGCAAACACCCTGGAGAACAAACGCGGTGAACACGAGCTCAGTGGACACAATGCACGTGATAGGTAGAGAGGATGTTACTGCACAACTACCTCATCTCTTCGGTTGTTGATTCATGCCTATGCATAAGCAATCCATGGATACATGCCCTGTCTTTAGGCCGAGCCCCGCGCCATGCGGGACATTGAGCGTGACGCCGTTTCTTTATGATGTGCACTGCGTGCCGCAATGTTCACCATGGCGCTCACGCACACCGAATGACCCGAGCTACGTGCGGCCAAGCATGCCTTTGGCCATGCATCTCCCTTAGCCTAACTTTTGCAAAATTACATAGTGTGAAACAATTTTATTCAACAAATCACCCCCCTAAACTTGTTGCACCTTGTAGATGCCGAGAGCCTCCCTCAGTTCCAGGAACTTCACTTCCCCCGGTGCCTTCGTGAAGATATCAGCGAGCTGCCCTGCAGTCCCAACGTGATCTACCTCCACTTTCCCTTCCTCAATTCACTCACAAATGAAGTGGTACTTCAGGTCAATATGCTTGCTTTGATCGTGATGCACTGGATTCTTGTGTAGGGCGATTGTGGACATGGACACTGTGCCTCCTTCATTCCCAGCAGATCTCCAATCAGTCGGCTCAACCAAATCCCTTGACAGGCTGCTGCCGCTGCTGCAACATACTTTGCTTCACAAGATGAGAGTCCACAATTTTCTGTTTCTACGAAGTGCAGGTGATCAGACTGCTCCCAAGGAAATACACAACGCCTGTAGTGCTCATCTGAGTCACTTGCAAAGTCACTATCACTGTACACAAGTAAAATTGGTTTCAGTCCAGTGCCCTTCTCATACCTGCAGATGTTGACACAAAACGTGTCTCTTGTGCCGCATTACCTGGCGACAAGCCGAAGTAGCTAGCTTAACTTGGATGTCCGGGTGTGTTGAATCCGGTGGCGTGCCGACCAATTTGACCTATAATTGACAAGGAGACAATAATGTAAGATCGTGAACGTGCCTGGTGAGACCAAGACAGTTCCACATGTACGGCCCCCGAAGCCACTTTCGCTAACATATAACTATAGAAGCTATCTGTCCATAGGTTTATGCATGCATTAGGCAAGTATGTATGAAATATGTAAGAAAACAAGTTACCGAATAAACATAAGAAGACATGTTTGAACAAGTAAATCGATCTCAAAGATATGACATCATAAAGCTCATTGCATAGATCGAATCAATTGACAAAGATGATAGATAAAAAGCAGGGTAAATCATAAATATAAATCTAATCTAAATATAACACATGCATAGGTTTCATCCAACTAGTCTGGTCGCACGCCTAGTCTTCCTAAACCCGTCTAGCTTAAACCCTTAACAAGCTAATCCACCGCATGATACGACTTGTGTACGCATCTAAACCACTTCTCATAACCAAATCAATCCACCGGATGATACAATCTAATCATGGTAAGCTAAAAGCATGCATATATCTAAACAGAATCTATAAATACTCATTACACGTGTAAGCATAACCGTGTTCGGCAAGCTTGCCGAATCGAGGTCCATGAAGAAGGAACTCATACGCAAAAACCTATTAGATTAAACTGATCTCTAGTCCACCGGATGACTAGCTCTAGAGTAACCCAAAGATCTGTATCCACCGGATGATACAGTCCTGTCAAGATCCGTAATGTGTACACATTAGTCGATAACATTCAGCCCACTTTTCTTTTACCTTATAAATACATGAGCATGTTTCCAGCTTGGCCATATGCCATCTCACATTGGCGCTTGGCCCTCAAATAGTTCTTATGATCTCAAGAGTGTAACTAAGATTAAGTGAGCCACCAACTTGGATGGAAGCCAACTCATGTGCAGCTTTGGGTCTAATTCCTACATCATCAACCGTCTCAATTTCAAAACCTTGTGGCTCTAAAATTTTCCTTTGAGAGACCAACAAATTTGAGGTTTGTGGCAACTGAAGGGTGTGACTGTGTTCTAAAAAATCAGCTCGCTGACTTTATAATTATTCCCCTTCTCCTGATCTAGTATGAGACCCATACGAACTTTATAATCCGTTCTTGTTTCAGCTCTTGGACACTTAATTAAATGATCCCTTTTCTCTTTCACTCTGTGGCCCTCATTCGCACAAATAAATCTGCATGACCTAACCTTTTCATTAGATTTTCTTTTGTTTGAGTACCTTTTCCTAACATCAAAACCCTTTTTGACCACCATAGTTAACCCAAAACAGCCGAGCCTCATTTGCATTACTGAATTCCATGCCAACCTGAGGTAGAAAAATAGGGAAAACCCATCCCTACAGCAAAACAAAATATTTAATTTAGTGGTGGTACAATAAGCAACTGGAATATATCTGAACGCATGGGGAGAAAAGAAGCAAGCATGGGTTACACACCTCTTTTCTTCCATCTCATATGTCATGATTCTATTTTGTGATGAACGCAAGTTGGTGTTTCTTTAACCAAGTCCAACACAAGATGATGTATGGGGGAATGGGAAACAAATTAGAAGAATACGATGCAATCTAAACAAAGAGAGATGGAATACACACCTACGAACATGTTTCTGGCGAAAAAGACAAAAGCAGCAGTCGATCGCCTCGCTCTTGCTCTCCTGGAAATCTGATCGCCAACTCCAATGCCCTGGAACCCTCGCTCGCGGGAAAAACAACGGAGCTCGCGCCAAAAGGAAAAAATACTGCGCCAAAAGACAGAGCGATGGACTTGTTCGTGGGCCGAGGCCCATGTAGAGATGCCTGACCTTCATGCTGCGAAGAGGCACCCTCAGAACATCGACGAACGGCACAGATCGCGTGACTGCAGTCGTTTCACCCAACATTAGATGATCTCGTTCCCAGGCCCAGAGGGGAGTAAGACCCATGGCCTACAACGTGAGATTGGCTGGCCTAGAGTGGTCGTGCGACTGTTCTTTTTAGGGCCTCAATAGAGACATGACAAATAGTCCAGCAGTGCCTTGCCTAGTCATTCGTAGGTCTTATAGGGATAGAGTTTACGTAAGGCTAGTCCGATCAAATGAAGTTTTATAAAGCATTATTTTCAAGACTGCCATGTCATCTAAAAGAAAATGGAACTCGGATGAAACCTTCACCTCAATGGAGAGTTTCATTCAATAGTTTCATACGCATTAAATTTCATGACTCATAGAGAGTTGGTATTCGTGTCAAGAGAGTTTCATCCCCCATGAAACTCATTTCCTCTCTCTCTCTCTCTCTCTTCTTAAATACGGTGCCACATCATCCAAACTGCCTACATGGCAGCTCATTAAATGCAAATGAAACTCTGATGAAACTCCCACTGAGACTGGCCTAAGTGTATTTACAGTGGTAAGTGTGCGTCCGTGTGGTGAGCGTTGTGTTGTACTGTTTACTTAAAACAAAATTATTGATTTGATGAAAGCTGAAGGACAATTTGTAAGAGCATCGTGTATCCGAGGGTCTCATTCCGAGGCTTCTTTACTTGGACAACCACAACATAAAAAACACTTACTCCCTCTGTCCCTTTTTTGTGGTTGCTCGGGAACAGGAAACGAGAGGGGCACAATTTCCCAACGACAAGAATTGCGGGGCAGATGGAGTATGTGTGGTAGCTTAACTCTAATGGAACTCCCATTGAAAATGGCCTAACTAATATTTTATATTTGATTAGATTAATTAAGCATGAGCAATAATACACGGAGTATGTAGCCGATAAAAATGAGCTTAAACCGATACTAGTACTAGCGATAGTTGTCGACGAGAGGATAAGAATACATGTTGTGAAGAAGACGTGGTGGCTGGAGGGGTTTTTGGCACTGCTCAATAACAGTGCCAGCTACACCTACACGTACTGCTGACTACTCCGTATGTGGCTACAAGCAATAATATCACTTGGCTGCAAGCGAGATGTTTCTGCAGCGTTGCTATCCTTTTTTTTTTTTTTTTTTTTTTCTGGCTGTTGTTGGGGCCAATCCAGGCCACCTCGTTTGCCTCGTGCGTAAATACATTGTTGAGCGGTGGAGCTGCTACGATTTCTGGGCACCATCCATCAACAATTTTTTTTGTTGCAAATGAACACACACATATCTTGCCTGCAGCTAACACAGCTCTCTATAAATACCTCACGGTGCATACTCAGCAGGCATCAGCAGCAGTACAAATTAGGAAGCACGATAGCAAGCAACATTTGCCCGTGAGTGTGTCTTTCTATAAGTTTCTTTGCAACGATTTAGAAGTAGTAGTTTGTAAAATTTCCTTTCAGATCTCAGTCCAAAGCATCATCGATCGACTGTTCAATTCGCAGTTCCCGCCGACCGACGACGAGTGACGACCACCATGAGCTCCACAGCTACGACGGCGGCGGGCGGCGCCAAGACATCGTGGCCGGAGGTGGTCGGGCTCAGCGTGGAGGAAGCCAAGAAGGTGATCCTCAAGGACAAGCCTGACGCCGACATCCATGAATGAATATATGATCTCTAAAAGTTCTAAATAAAGGCTACGCGCAGAGCAAGTGTTTTCAGGATGGTGTATCAACTTGATGTAGTTGGTGATTGTCAGCAACCAACAAGTATATTACTTAACGATTACTGAAGTCGAGCTGTTTTAGGAAAATGTTTTGTAAAAACAGCTTCACTAACATATTAATTATAGATGGCTGAGAAAAGAATAAGAAAGAAATTCATCTCTTTCCATTTCTATATGGGAGCGTAAAAAAAATAACTTCATCCATGAAACTATTGGTGAAGCTGTGTCAAATAACGGCTCAAAGTAGCACACAGTAGCACACGATGAATGCTGGAAGGTTCTAGATGATACAACGAAACACACATGTACACAGAAAGGAGAAGAAGCAAAAGAAGAAAGAGAGAGATAGATGGAGCATAACAAAACTAAGCAATTAAGCTCCTTGAGCACACCGAGTTCCGATTCTGGTCTCTCGAAACCCACATCGCTGCTGCTCATTTTCCTCATCTACAAAAATTGCTAGTTCTGTGGGCCAGATTAAGGAAGCCCAGTAGCCAGTGCATACTCCATCGCATGTTTATTTAACGGCCCAAATGGCAACCCATGACCATGAGCAGGTCCGTGACAGTGGTATTGAAAGTTAATAGAAACTTCTTCAGATTATGGAAGAAAAATTTTGCCAGCGTGCCACAAGCATATAGAGAGCATTTGGGGTCAATTAAAAGACAGTTTAAGTGATCCTCCACGCAGCAATCGCGATCGGTAACTTATTGGTTTCAGGTTATCTCTCAACAATCTATCTCTAGGGGACTTAGGAATAGATCTTGTAATAATCTAGCAGGAGCAACTACATGTGTAGCTTGCTTCAAAAAAGGGGAAAAAAAACACTATATGTGTAGCTAAAGATCCATGAGCTGATCAGCTTCGTTGTCGACGAGAGGAGAAGAATATACGAGAAAAACGTGTGGAGGGACCGTTCAATAGTTGTCAAGTTTTTGTCAGTGTCAGCTGCACTTACTGAAGGTCTGAAGCTCTGCTGACTAGCTAGTTGATTGGAAAACCATGGATGCATGCAAGTTTCTGTAGCGGTGCTTTCTTTTCTTGTTCTTGTTACTGGATGCCGGGGCTTGGCCACACCTCGTGTGACTCGTGCACTAATATATGCATGCTACGATTTTTTTTTGGTTTAAATATTATAGCATCGTCCTGCCTGTAGGCTGCAGCAGCTCTATAAATACTGCACCGCCGTGAGTGTGCCTTTTCTAAATCTTATTACGCTTTTGGCTTTTTGCAATACAAATGTACTGTAGTAGCTATCATCAGTAGTTTGTTAATTTCCAGAGCATCGTCAATACCGTCATCAATTGATTTGCAGTTTCAATACGTGACCGACAACCGACGAACATGAGCTCCACGGCGACGGCGGCACCGGAGTACGGCGCCGGCGCCACCAATAAGACGTCATGGCCGGAGGTGGTCGGGAAGAGCGTGGAGGAAGCCAAGAAGGTGATCCTCAAGGACAAGCCCGACACCGACGTCGTCGTCTTGCCCGTCGGCTCGCCGGTGACCTATGATTACCGCACCAACCGCGTCCGCGTCTTCGTTGACACCGTCGCCGAGGAGCCCCATGTCGGCTGATAAGCTCGCTGCTTGCATGCCCAGCTTCCTTCTCGCTCCAAAACTTGAATAAAATGCGACGAATAAACGCGGACATGCCATGTATGCATGTCATGTGTGTGTAATACCCTGTGTTGTCACTTAATAATAATGGCATCGTTGTTGCATGCGTAAATCAATGTGTCAAAATGTCGTCCATCCTTGCACGAATGAATATATGAATGAAAGTGGGATCATTTGTTTTCAGTTTCTTTCAGTAAAAACGTGTGATCTCATCTAGAGTTCAAACAATACTGTAAAATCACGCTATATCTTGATTCTAGGGATGAAAACGGTCGGAAACGATCGGAAGGAGGCCAAATCACTTTCACTTTCGTTTTTATCGAAACGAAATCGATACGATATTGTCGGAAATGAATACGGCGCCGGTATTCCGTAATTTCGAAAACGATATATAGTCGGTCGGAAAATACAACGATAACGATCGAAATCTATCATAACGGTATCCTCAAAAACGATAAACACACCAAACTATAGGAAATGAGAAGAGCCCTATAACTCGCAACATTACCATAATTTTTGACAATGACACAAAGTAATGATCAAGTTGACTTGACATAGCATAGCGATGAAAACATGAATTATTATAGTTCCTTCCTAAGTAGAGTTTGTTCCTCTATGTGTGTAATCCTTGTAATATAGTTAGTTTCCAAAAAAATATTTACCTTATGTGCATGTTGGTTGTGTGTGCCTTTGATACGGTAATTACTAACGTAAATTACCGCTTAAATACGGAATCTTCGAAAAACGATCGGAAGAGGGCAAAATTGTTTTCGCTTTCTTTCCATTTACTTTTACCATTATCATTTTTATTTTTTTGGTTACCACTTCCGTTTCCATTTAGGCATCAAAATCGGGAAATACTTTCGAAAACGACTTCGAAAAATCGGAAACTATCATTTTCG